>OZ018322.1:102078687-102116187 GCA_963969495.1 Ceratothoa steindachneri | reverse complement strand
ACTTCACCACTTTCTTTACAGACTTCTTCATCATTGTTCATTATAGTTGCGCCATCCGCCCTCGCATCTTGGACGAGGTCCCCGACCAGATAATGAAATGCACATAAAGATCAGACTGACAAATAGCTGGTAAAATTGGAGTCACCACGGGCCTGTCGTCGTTGGGGAGGGGGTATGGCAGTATTGTTTTGACGCCCACCTGTGATCAAAAACCCTTCCGGTTCCCCGTCAGGGGCATGCGGATATAGTTCCCCCTCCCTATTAAGACCCTCAATTCCCAACGGGAGTTATTGGTCCGAGGCTCTCGTTGGTTAGGGCAGCGCGTGACCTTTGGCCAAAGCGATGGTGAAGAAGTAGCGTTAAATTTATATTTGAATTTATGGTCACAAAAGAAAACCAACGATGGTTTTTACTTTTTTTGTCATTTTAGGTTTATATCGAAAGTGGTAAGTTGGGGAAATAATGTGAGTGGTAGTTTGGTGGGCACAATTTTGTGCCACATCGATGTTATTCTGAAGCGACCCGGGGGGCGGGGAGGGCTCGTTGGCATGGCGACGCGAAGTTCGGCGGTGGCGGGGTCCTCGTTGGCATGGCGACGCGAAGAGCGGCCGCGACCATCAGGTGAATAAAGACGGACGCGGAGCCGCTGGCTTGTGTCTTCAGCCTCCTGGTTATTAGTGCATAATTCCGAGCTTGGGAACAACCGGGGCTGACTAGATTCTCCGTTGCATCGGTCCTTGTCACCCACATTCACTAGTCTGCCCTTTTGCCTTCTTTCGTCCCTTGTACTCGCGACGGATTCGTGCGCACAGACTTGTGGACTACTTTTTATTTGATTCTCTCTGGTGTTGGTCGCATGATCGTGCGCTAGGTGTACTTCCTCCTTGCCCTTTTGGCTTCTTGTTTTGTTTTTATTGAGTTTTCCTTTAGTTTTGTGTTTGTTTTGGATTTGTTCTGGGGTTTTTTAATCAAACTAAGCATTAGGCTGAAATCAGTGGACGGGGGGCTCAATCCACTCAGCTATTCATTAGCCTAAAAGACTGTTCAAAAGGGGCTTATAAGCCGTTCGATTTACAGTCACCAGCTTTGAGCGGAGGACACGGGGAAGGACAAATGTCACTGGAGCTCTTAGAGGGCCACTGGTCACTCTAAGATAGGGTAAAAAAATAATACAAATATTGTCCCTTTTAATTATTAAATAAATTGTTGCAATGTTGCCTAAAAGCTTCAGTGACTCCGCAGTTCCTATGTCAGTGTTGCGCTCGCTTCTCTTGAAGCCTGCCAGTCGATAGGTCTCCCTGGTTTCCTGGTGGTTGGGTTCTTGCCACGCAAAGGGTTTTGTAGCTCGGGTACAGGTTACCAAATTTATCGGATTAATATTTTTATTCAAGAAATCCAAACAATCTTCAGTGGTAGTAAGTCCATACATACAGTAGCGGCCATAATATAAAGGTCAGTAAGAACAAGTGTATTTAAATATTTATTATAGAACTTTAACAAGACCTTGAGTCTATATATTATACACATATTTAGATATATCTAATATCTATATTTCGTTAAAATTTCAAGTCAATGGATTAAATATTTCGTAAGTTATGAGTAAATAAATAAACTATCTTCCAAATTGCAGCGGCCAAAAGTTAAGGGTCACTTAGAAAAAATGAACTACCTGATTTTGACCTTCCCCTTCTCCCTCCCCCGTCCATCTCGATCACTTCAGTTCTAAAACATTTTTTTTACCGACCGCGGCGAGAATCAAGTTAGTACTTCTCTTTTAAGACCCTGGACCGGACCAGCGTTTCGCTCTTCCTCACACTGACTGCATGGCAGGAATACGGGCAGCTCTTCGGGCTGCTTGGCAAAGAAGATGGGAGATGGTCGAAGGGAAGTTAAAGTTGCGTGCCATTCCGTTGCGATTGTTCCCATGGACCTACCCCCCCAATGCCGCGAAGGCTTCAGGTCGCTTTCTGTCCTCTCCGAATCGGACACACTGGCGGGACGCACCGCCATTTGAGGGAGTGCTCGCCTGCCTATGCCCTACTGTGAAGACTGCGTTGTCCCCCAGACTGCTCGGTACATTCTTGTTGAATGTCCCAGTCTGGGCGATCTCCGCGCACGTTGCCTGTCCCGGTACCAGAGTGGGCGGGGTCGCTACCGCCTGTCCCTTGTACTCGGGACGAGTTCGGGCACATTCACTGGGGGGAGGCCGGCCTTTTATCTAACTAGTTGCTTTTTTTTTTGTTATTTTAGTAGGTCGCACGTTCTTGCGCCTAAGCATGCTTCCTGCTTATTAGCCTTTTTCCTTTTTGTCCCCTACCTGCCCCAACACCCTTGTGTTACCCCTCCCCCAAGCCTTAATCCCTATAGGAGAATCTAGGGCCTCCATATCTTCCACACATTTTCACTTATTTTTAGTGCTTTCTTTTACCTCGTTGGTTTCGCTTTCATTTTTAAGGGCAAAAAAAATTAGGCTGACTGTGTATACTTCTGTGGTGTCCGTGATTTTGAGACCCAGTACAGGAGGATGTCGGGAAGTTGGTTACGTTTCCCACAAATATTACCTAACGTTTATTTTAATGGCTTCTGCCCGTCACGATGAATCTTGGAATTTAAAAAATAATAATAATCTGCCTTTTTCGCCATTCTTTCGATTGACACTGCTATTTATTCATAAACTTCTTCGATAATCTCGCGTTGGCCTATATTTCGACGTATATATTTAGCGCCAATGACAGACGGCGTAACAATAAAATCACCATCATCTTTCGCATTGTTTCTATGTTAATAAGAATGGCGGCTTCCTCTAGAAAACAATGCTGGAACTCTCGCGATAATGATGATTGTTTCGGGTGTTTCTTACTCTCGGAAGATGTTTTAATGAGTACGACTTTAATTATTAGCGTAAGAAAAGTTCTCATTATAATTACTCTCATCTCAGTGTTATTACTCACTATTAAACGAGGTTTCTTTTTACTGCCAGAATAACAGAGAAACGTCCCTGTGCTTCCGATGTCTCTAAACACGCCCTATCTGAAGGTCTATAAAATAACCGGTAGTATGGCGTGACGTGGAAAAAAAAAATCGAAAGTTTAGTAATTAACGCTCGGGGTCTATGTTGATGTAATTGCGTCCTTTCATTTAACTTTTTCCTCTTTTAATTTTCAACCCTTCCTTTCACCTCGCTTCTTTACTATCGTCGACGCCTTGTCCCAACCGAGCACCCCACGCGGCCGGGCCAAGTGATCAGTCGTCCGAGTCTCGTGACAATGCGCCGCGAGGCAAGGCACCGACACTCCGTGTCCTGGGCCTCCGTTGGCATCGGGGCAGCGTATCTCCGCCCGGAGATGAAGAAACGCTTCCCAGCTAACTTTAAAGCCCATTACAATGATGTAGTTGGCGTGGCGGAAAAGCTGTCTCGACGTCTTCTCTCTCGATCGCACAGAAGCTACGACGTTCAGAAGGAACACCGCAAGATTCACCGAACGAGCCACGTTACGGTAAGAGTCGCTTCCACGGGAAAACCTTGGAAAATGCGCCGTCCGGACTAGAAGCTTAAAAACAGTCATATTTTCCGGTATCGCGCATAAGGTGGTGGTAGGTGAATAAAATATAAAAGGTTGGGACGATAAAGGTGATAGAAAGGTGCTATGGCTAAAACTGTTTGACCAGACCTTTTCAAACACGAACGATTCAAAATTAAGTGCTGGAAGACTTACAAGAACAGACAAATAACGAAAGACGCATTGGGAAATCCTTCCTTGTAGGCTTCGTGATAGATGAATAATCTATTTTTTTTTTGTCAGGACTCGTTTTGTCGCTCTTTACGTATAGTTTAATTAATTTATTCAATTATACAACCTTGGTTAGAATTCTAATCCTCCCCCTCCCTCCCTCCCTCCCTTACTGGTTATAACGATAATTTTTTTTTTAAGTGTTAAAAGTGTTTTTACTCTGATTCACTGATGCAAATATTTGTGATAAGATACGGAATATTTAGTATATCGCGTAATTACAGTTTCATTATCTATTGTGATAACAAATCGAGATAAGTTAAATAGGAGGAAATTTGTAAGCATTTGACCCGTATAACTCGCTCTATTAGTACAAAAGAATGGAGCTGGTTGCAGGAAGAACAATAGAAAAGTATGATTCGGGTGCAGATCAATCTCGAAAGGACAAAATGTTGCAAGTTGCATCAAATAGCGCGTTCGTTTCTTTTCATTTCGAATTAACAAAACGTTGCAAGTTGCATCATAGTTCACGTGTCTGTTCTTTTTTATTTTTTTTTTTCTACAGAGTCATTTGAATGGAATGAAAACATTTCAATTTTTTGACTTTATATACATTTTAGCGCTGTTACTAAACTTATCATAGATGGTGCTCTATCGGTACAAATTCTCCTTGTAAAGGGGTGTTACGTGGAGCTTGGGAAATAGTGATGCAGCTGACACCTTGGGTGATAACTTGCCCTCCTTGTTCAAACGCCTGTGAAGATATCCCTTCGTTGGAGTGGTTAGGTGCCTTCTGTATAGTTACGCACAACTCGGTTCCAAGTGTCTCTAGTAGTCTCCTCTTTAGACTATTAAAGTTATGCCCCTCCCCCTCCAACTTTCTCTATCCTTCGAACTTGGTGTTTTTCGCTTCTTATCATAGAGGGGACGTACGGGAACCTAAATTGCGCATCAACTGCTCCCGTGGCCCGAACCCCCCAATGCCTCTACGTCTTTAGGTCATTTTTTTCTATCGTTTCAGAATTGGATACATTAGGGCCGAGGCGGGCAAACTGCTGCCCGCGCAGGCCTTTCATGTTGCCGCGTTCATTTCAGAATTCGACAAAATATTGAAAATTTAATGATTGAACATTTTGCCAAAGTCTCGCCCTAAGCGCGAATTCTGTCACATTTGAGTCAATATTAACGATTTCTACGTCTGAGCTGACTCCTGACTTTGATGGACTTGTTAATGCCCCCCAAAACGTACCTATTCATCTCATTATTTTTTATGTAAAGGCTTCATTCTTAAATCAGTCATTTTCAAATATATTTCATTCATAGATAGAATGTTCTTCTTAAAAAAAAAATACGATACTTTATAACTACTTATTGTCATTGCCTTTATCTACATACACGTTCTCTTTCGCTCGCGGACGTTAAGCTAAGTTGACTGTGGTTAGTATTTGGATGCGAGACGCCTGAGCTCTGGGTAATGATCACACAATGTAGAATTGTAAATCGTAGTTCGGATTCCACGTTAAACTTTAGGTCCCCACTCTGATATAAGTCTGAAAACAATTTAAAATGGGTGGCAAAAGTATGAAAAAAAATTACCTTTACTTATTAATGTGTAGCTCTATCTATGACTATGCAGGATATGCAAACAAATGCACAAAGGTAATTGCAATTAACTTTTATGTATTTGAAATTTGCATCTAACACCTTAAGTGCGGTTGCAAAGCTTTACATGCGCTTCACTGTGGCCCGCTGCTTAAAATGATTTTGCCCATCCTTGCAATAGTGGGACGCATTGCCACTCGATGGAGCGACCCTCTGTGCCTTACCCCGTTGTGCCCCGAACTGCTCGGCACATTTCTTGTTGAATGTCCCACTCTGGGTGATTTGAGCGGGGGTGCTTCCGCTCGTTCCTTGTATTCAGTAAGGGTTCGTGCACTCCCGAGTGTGGCTTGGAAGAGTTTTGAGGTTTTAAGTGCATGTTTGTGCGCCGGAGGGTGGCGGATCTCCCTCTGACGCCGATGGGTACTTTAAAGAACAAAAAATGGGGTTGGTGCGCATCAACCCCATTCGTTGTGTATCGTGCTGGATTCCCTTACCAGAGGCATATATCCCGATTTAGCCATCTTTTTACGACAGCCGCCGGAAAACGGTTTGGGGATTCTTCCTGCCACACATACAAGCAGGAGTAATAATAATATTATTGCTTACTGGACATTTCTTTGCCACTTAAAACTTAGTGGGGAATGCTACTCTTCCTTTATAGTTCGAAAAATGACTCAATAAACGTCAAAAATGATCCGGATTAAAGCAACATCGCCAGGGAATTGATCGGAGCGTCCTTGGATTAAAGACAGCAACGAGACAATCCCGTGTCGGGCCAGACCACTCGCAGTTGATCTCGCGCGCTAATCCTTTGACGGGATAAAAGAAAAAAACAACAACAACAATACAGATGAAGAGCGGAGGTCATTTACATCTAGGGTGAGGTCGCTGTCTGCGGCTATTGGTCTTAACTATCAGTGCTCGTCCCTCGATCACATTCCTGACTGTCGGTTCCTCTTCGCCGTCAGGACTCGAAGAGTGAAGCTCTTTCCCCCGTCTCTTCCATGACGATCTTCTTACGTCAATAGACTGACCTCCTTAGATTTCTAAGGTACAGAAGTAGCGACGACCCCTTCACCTCCGACGATACTCTGCGATTTCAATTCGCCAGCTCTTCTGGAACATCTCTCTCACCAAAGAGATTTTTTTGTAATTATATTTTCATAAACCTTAAAAATGTCGGAGTATTTATCCCACATTCACTCATTAGTCGTTCTTTTAGCGAATCCCCGATGGTTGTGGTTAATGGTGTCAGAATATGTCCATTGAAATATTGGTGAATGAATAGGCTGTTATTCATTGCTATCGATATTTGTTGCCATACTCACCGCTGGGAGAAATGGATGATGGGGTGCGGCAAGCACCTTTACAGGTGTCCCCCCACTATTACCATATCTCCACAGATCAGCTGCCCCCCATCCTGTCTAACCCTGTTTCCCTACCTTACTTTCTGTTTTTCGTTCTGATATGTGGAGATATAGCAATAGTGGGGGGAGGGGACACCTGTGACGGTGCTTGCCGCACCCCCGATCCATAAGGGGCGCGAAGATTTGCCGTACTGACGGGATTCAGCACCCCATCTGACCCCAGCTTAGCCTCTTCTCCTTCCTTCAAAACACTTGTGTTTCCTCGCTTTTCATACAACCTCTCCCACAACTTTCTCTGGTCAGCCTCTAATTTCACAGGGTAGATACTGACCTTCTCAAGCCAACCGTCCCGGATCGGGGCTAAGGCGGGGAGGGGACAACGTTCCCTAACCCCTGAGCTCCGGTTCGGGATGTTTTTTTTTAACAACCTGCTTCATCCCCACCCATACTTTCCTCACATCCCTTTTCCTTCTCACTTGTCCGTCTATCCTTGATTTTACGCCGTGTTCAAGGTGGAGCCGCCATGCCGATGGACTGCCAGGCGACCAGGCGGGAGGGGTGGTCCCAAATGGCGGCGCCTGGCTCTGCCAGGCCTGTAAGCACCTATTGCAGTGCGGGCTACTGCGAGAGGTGATGAGCGATTGCTTCCCGTTAAAAAAATAGGGTCACCATGCCCATAGATGAATACCTAAAAAAACCCCAACCCTCAACTTCCCCTTAACAACAACGGAGCCGCCCTCGGGCAGCTCCACAGAAAAAAATGGAGGTCATCCCCCCCCGTGCTTGCACAGAGGACCCTTCATATTTCTTTAACCGGAGAGGAGGCTTACTCCTCTCCTACGCCTACGGGTGTAGGGGACTCCCCCTCACCCCCTTCTCTAAAGGTGTTTTCGGGAACCTCCCTGCTTCCAGCGGCAGTCCCTCCTTTTCTTTCCAAGGGGACTGCCAAGAAAGCCAGCAGGCAACCCATAGCCAACCGCTCCCCATCGAAGCGGATCGGTAGGGCAAACCCCCTTAGGGGGGGAGAGGGAAGCCAGGCGCCTTCGGTCGCTTTCCTCAAAAGATCTGCTGGCAAGAATACTAAACCTTGCCGGGGTCAAGGCCTGTGCCTCCCCACACAAGACTGGTGACGCTGTCAAGGGGACCTGTGATGTCCTGAGAGGAGATGGCCAACTGGAGGCCCCTCCTGTGATAGACATGGTCCTTGAGGAAACCCAGCCTCAGACGTTAGGGCCTTCCAAGGGGAAGGGGGAAATCCGGGCTCGGCGCCAAGCACCGAACCCGAATCTGCCCCTATGCAAGGTCCTCCTCAAACGGCTAGGGTTATGAGGCAGTACAAGGAGAAGAGGGATCTCCTCCGACCGGTGCCCTTACAACTACCAGGACCTTCTCCATTTCGGAGAAGGACTTGGCTGAGACCGGCCCATCTGACCTGGGGGCTCCTTCCGGCGGAGGTGAGAAGCGGGTTCATTCCCCGCCCTCCTCTCCAAATAAGAAAAAGACTAAAAAAACAAAGAAGACTCGGGGCTCCTCTCCATCGCGGGTTATGCGGGGACGTATGGGTCTGCTGCCACTTTGGCAAGCGACCAAGCCTAGATCGGCACATTCGGCCCCTCTACCCCCCCTCGTATGCGGAGCCCCTGACTAAGACTGAGACCAAAAGTGCACAGGGCGGAGCCTCGATAACATCGGGGCCCCTGATTCAGAGGTTACCTGGCGTTTTCGAGCCCGCTGGCTCCACTGATGGCAGCATGTTGGCCAAGGGCAACATGATCCATCAGAGGAGAGGATTAGCTAGTGTAATTAGTAGAGAGCCGAAGGTAACCCGTTTCTCGGACGGGAGCCTTCTGGAGAATCCCGTCGAGGCGGCCAAGATAAGTGCCCTTGGGACACTTCATGGCACCTAACATCAACTTTGTGAAAGGAGTAGTTTATGCGAGGGAACTCGTTGACTACTCCATTGAGGACATCACCCTAGAGCTGGCCGACCATGGGGCGGTCAAGGTCGAACGTGTAATGAGAAAACAAGGAGGGGCCTCGAGACCCACCCCTACACTCTTCGTCACGTTCGACTGTGACAAGCTCCCCGAGTCGGTGCGTTTCGGTTGGTACCACTACCGCGTGAAGGCATTCGTGTCACTGCCGCGGCGGTGCTATTACTGTCACCGCTTCGGCCATACGAATCGTTCTTGTAGACGTGCAAAGTCGGGGTCACCCGAAGTCTGTGTAAATTGCTCTAAATCGTGTGTGGCCAGGTGTGTCAATTGTGGAGAGCCGCACCCCGCTTCTTCGAAGCAATGTGGTGCATATCTCCTTGAGAACGAAATCCTGGCCGTTCAGGCCCAGGATCGACTCTCATTCCGTGAGGCTAATGACTTGGTCCTGGCGCGCCTGGCTCTGCCTGGGACGTCATATGCCCCAATAGTTAGAAAGGCACCCTCTGCTTCTGGCCAATCCAGGCCAACGAGCACGGTTGTTTCCGTGTCCATTCGGAGCCCTTCTGCGGGCTCTACTCAACCCGGGCGCTTCCCTGGTAAAGCACCCTCCATTTTTTTTCTGTGGAGCTGCCCGAGGGCGGCTCCGTTGTTGTTAAGGGGAAGTTGAGGGTTGTTTTTTTTTAGGTATTCAACTATGGGCATGGTTACCCTATTTTTTTTAACGGGAAGCAATCGCTCATCACCTCTCGCAGTAGCCCGCACTGCAATAGGTGCTTAAAGGCCTGGCAGAGCCAGGCGCCGCCATTTGGGACCACCCCTCCCGCCTGGTCGCCTGGCAGTCCATCAGCGAGGGTGTCCCGCAGGGAAGTCTCCTCACTGTCACACTCTTTGCCCTGAGCATCAACGGCATCACCTCGGTGCTGCCGGAAGATGTTTTCGCTACGCTCTACGTGGACGACCTTTCGATCTCTTTTGGCGCGGCTCAAATGCCAACTCTGGAGCGTAGACTCCAGCAGTCATTGAACCGCGTCTCTCGCAATGCCCAACCGCACAAGTTTCGAGTTTTTTTTGGCCAAGACTAAGGTGGTGCATTTCTGCCGCCATCCACGGCTCCACCCCGACCCAGATTTGTTTCTTAATGGGGTGCGCCTGGATGTGGTTGAATCGCACAGTTTCCTTGGTCTTATATTTGACCGACGCCTCACCTGGGAGGCTGATATTCGCAGCCTTATGGTCTTTTGTCCCCGCGCCATGGATATTCTTCGTTCCGTGATGTTCAGCGCTCGGGGCGCTAATAGGGCTACTGCCCTACTTTTTATCGATCCTTTGTTCGTTCGAAGCTCGACTACGGATGCGAGTTTTATGCATCCGCAGCCGAGCGTATATTGCGGAAGGTGGATATGATCCACCACACTGGTCTTCGCCTTGCCACCGGTGCCTTCCGCACTTTCCCCATTGAGAGCCTGTTGCTCGATGCTGGGGAGATGCCACTCGCTTTGCGCCGCGTGCAGTGCATCACTCGTCTGTACGCGCGAGCCCGGCGCCACCCTCAGTCGCCAACAGCTCTCACTGCATCCGCAGCTGATCTCGACGGTGCCTATTCCGCCTAGAGACGCCAGTCATACCCTAAGCCCTTTGGGTTTAGGGCCAGGAAACTCCTTAGAGAGCTAGATATAGCTCTCGGACCTGTGGCGCCCCTGGTTCTGCCCAGGACGCCACCGTGGAGGCTACCACATTTGGCTATTTGTCGCCACGCCTCTGCTTCCAAAACTTGTGCGGCGCCGAGAGTATAGTGTCTGACCTTTTTGGAGCACACGTCGTGTCACGCTGTAACCGTGCCAATGTATACGGATGGCTCCAAGTCCCAAGAGGGGGTCGGCTTCCACGCCGTATCCAATCTGTTTGAAGTCAGCGGGGCTCTGCCAGGCGGTGCGTCTGTCTTCACGGCCGAGCTGGTGGCAATACACCACTCGGTACGGGAGATTACGCGACGTTTCCGGTTCGGAGACCGGATTGTGATCTATAGCGACTCACAAAGCTCCCTGAGTGCTCTCGTGGCATTGGAATCTCCGTATCCCCTGGTTCGCGATATGCGTGACGCCACGGTTTTGGCGAGCCGGACGGATGTAGAGATTATCTTCTGCTGGGTTCCTGGACATGTAGGAATTGTGGGGAATGAGGGCGCCAAAGAGTCCGCGAGGACTCTGCGACCGGACCAGCGTTTCGCTCTTCCTCACTCCGACTACATGGCAGGAATACGGGCAGCTCTTCGGACTGCTTGGCAAAGAAGATGGGAGACGGTCGAAGGGAACTTAAAGTTGCGTGCTATTGTGCCGCGACTGTTCCCATGGACCTACCCCCCAATTACGCGACGGCTTCAGGTCGCTTTCTGTCGTCTCCGAATCGGACACACTCGTGTGACGCATCGCAATTTGATGGAGCGCTCGCCTGCGCCCTATTGTGACGACTGCGTCGTTCCCCAGACTGTTCGGCACATTCTTGTCGAATGTCCCAGTCTGGGTGATCTTCGCGCACGTTACCTGTCCCGGTACCGGGATGGGCGGGGTCGCTACCCCCTGTCCCTTGTACTTGGGACGAGTGCGAGCACATTGACTGGTGGACTTGTTGACTTTTGGGGGGAGGCCGGGCTTCTCCCCTTTATTTAAGTAGGTTTTGTTTGTTGTTATTCTTTTCTTTGTAGGTTGCACGCTCCTGCACCGGGTTGAGTCGGACCTCCCCCCCCCCCGACGCCGGAGATTGCTTCCTAATTGTTGTTTTTCCCCTTTTTATCATTCTTATGTTTTCATATTCCTGTTTTAACGTAGCCTTGTTCTAGGCTGTCGTTTTTCCGGCGACTTATGCCCAAGTGGTCTCTATGGCAACGGACATTCGGTTGCTGTATAGTAGGCTAAGCGTAGACTAGTAGCGCTTGCTACACTCAATCATCATCATCCATCATTTTATCTCATTTATCGCTGCAGTTATCGTAGAGACTTTACTTGTTTGCCCTCCTACCTCACTTCAGTGAGGCGGACGGTCCCCAGGAATGTCCCAACCTTCCCCCGGCTGGTTTATAGGTCCCTTAGCGATGTAATAGAGTGCGCATGTTGCTGTTTGTGCGAGCTTTCTTCCGTGTTTGTATTGTTGTAGTATGAGTGAGTGTACATTTCGTTGTTGGGATAGGAGTCCTCTGTTTTCTGGGGAGTGGATTTGTGGGGTTCCTCGTTTAGGATATGATTATGCGCGAGTGTGGACTGCAGGGATATATTTTATTATGGTGTGGTTTGGGGGATGGGGAGGTGTTATTGAGCTTAGCTTGTAAGTAGGCTGTTAGGGATTTTTGGGGGTATGTATATGTTGTGGTGGTTGTGTTGTGAGGTGGATTTTGTGCTCTGCTCAAGTGTTGTTTCTATCATTATCCAGGTGTTCTTTGGTGGGTAATATCTAGGTTTCAGCATGGAGGTGTGAGATTGGTGTGGTTTTGTGCATCCTGTGATGACTGAGTGCAAGATTTGTGTAATTTGGAGTGGGTGTTTTTGAGTGTTGGATGCTAGGCTGGTGCAGTGTAGTTTAGGGCGGTTCGTATGAATTGTTTGAATAGTGTGGGGAGGGATTCATTCCGTTGCCCAAAGGTAGTGTTGGCTGGTGTTTTGAGAGCGTTAATTTTCTTTCGTGATTTTGTTTATTATCTTGGTTGAGTGATTTGAAGGTCATGTGGGCGTCGAGCGTGTTGCCTAGGAGGGTGCGGGTTTTGTTCAGTGGGGTGCTTGTCAATTTATTTTAATCGTGGGGTGTATGTTTGATTCACGGTTGCTGGGGGTGAATAGTGTTATTGATACAAAACTTTTTATATACTCATGTATATCGGATTGCAAATACAACAAAATAAATATCCTCCGTAACTGAGGAAGTCCATTGAACGAGACTTTTCTCTAGAAATACTCACAACCTGTTATCATCCTCATACAAAGGGGCGAAAGTACCCATAAATCTAAACATATGTAAATAACGGGTAAATCTATACGATAGAATGACTGATAAAATGTAACAACTTGAAAGGCGTACGAGCAAAGGTGGCGACGATCTGGCAAAATTGCTCGTTGCCGGGGAATTGGGTCACAGAAGTCCAACTTCGAAGTGCAAAACCGCCTGAAAAGTCGAAGCTAGGCCTTTTCGAGATGTTGATTCAACTATTTTTCTTTTGGGCATTTTTGGACATTTGTGGATAAGCTCGGCTTATTTTGAAGTTGCGAGAGTTGTTACTAGTTGTTAGATTGTTTTTAACCTCCCCATTCCACAATATACGAGAACGTCCTACCTATATATTGTTTGACATTACTTTAATCTTAATCGTGTTTAGAGTCTTGAATAAATGACTCACTTGGGAGATTCTAAATCGTAGTTTGAAGTGGCCGTTGTACTGTACCGGGGGGATATGCACCATCTAGTGGATGAGACCAAAAGGCTCTCACTGGAAATCAGTCATTTGAAGACCACCTGCAAGAAAGTTTTGTATTTGATTAAATCCACAACACGATAAATGATTACATACGAGTTTAACACAAAGCCCAAAACTGTCTGCATCCACATATGACAAAAAGATACTCGTGAAAGGGCACATTCTCATACCACGTCTTCCTCCAACCAGACTGACCTTTTTGTCCACCTCATAAAAAAATAAGTGCTCATCCGTAGCTTTCTTATATGCAGTTTCTTGCCTGGCTGAATGGCGCAACTTTTCAATTCACCATGAATCTCTCGACTCTCCTATTTCTGGTTCATTGACGTTGATTGGAAGGAAGTCGTCATCCCGATCTCCAGAAAATGATATTTGAAGGTCTTGTCAAAGATGGGGCAAAAGCCATAATTCCATGCGTCCAGGATCATTACCTTAAAATAAGTCTTGCTCTTTGAAAAGGAACCGGAACCCGGTCCCGCAAGTAGAAGAAAGGGTTAGTTGGTACAGCGAGGAAGGAACACTGGATATGAAAGCGTAAGAATCAAGACTGGTAATTTAATTTTCTTAAAAATGAGACTTTGCCGCAAGCAAACGCTCTTTTAGCATTTCCCGATCCACACGAGTTGAATAAACAGGAGGACCACCCATCGGAATACATATTGGCAGCGGTGCGTTGAAACTTTATTCCTTCATTGGTCGTAGACTCGGATCTCGAAGTGGTCTCGTGTTGAATTTGGTTAAGGAAAGTAAGTCGATGTCGGGGTTGAAGTCTCCGAAAGTAATAACAATAAAGAAACAATATAATAATATCAAACATATCTACTGGTTTTAGTGTATTCACTTTCAATAGAGGAAAAATGTACTATCAAACATGTGAAATATGTGTTTGGGTTTTATGCCCACCCTTGAATTTAGATAATTCACACACACACACACACACATCTATATTATAATATATATATATATATATATATATATATATATATATATATATATATATATATATATATTCACCTAGATTTATTGTACAAAGCTTGAGTCTTATATTCAGTAAGAAGGACAAAACGAAGAAGGCGGGTCCCATCTTTAATTCTAACGTTTCGGGTTATTACAAAACCCATCTTCAGGAGCTAAAAACAAATTCCAAATGAGTAATCTAAGCCTAAAAACATAAATAACAGCACAAGTTCAAAGTTAAAAACCACAAAACGGTTAATTTTGTCCTCTAAACGGTGAATGATAGTCAAAGGTTGTTCCATAATTGCAGTAATCTCATTATTGAGCTTTCTAAGTTTCCGGTCATGGACTAATGAAATTCTTTGGGCAAAATGAACCTAGAATGGGCAGATGTTGGATATTCCGCCCGAGGTTCCGAAGAAGAGAAAAATCTTTTTTCGTATAATCGAGCCTAAAGTTTGGTAACTTGAATTGAAGCCCAAAGGAGAGGAGAAACTTTTCCCTTTTCGGGAGTATAGCGTCAGAAAGATTAACTACAGCAATTGAAATGGAAAAAATAGAGAATTGGATACATAGACACTGAAACATTACCTTACATGGTCGGATCACAATGACGAGTGAAAACAGGAAGGAATTTAAAGAATGAATACAGCTTGGTTAAGTTATAAACAGAGGAAAGGATGACGTGTCCTCATTTAAATTTGGGTGGTTGTATTTAATACAGAGTGATTCTTTAAAGCGGAGAAATGAAATAGATTTAGCAAATTTCAAGACAGAAAAATCATTTAAGGACACGTCTGTTTTATAATCAATAGCACGTTTCCTGATGGAAGAAAACTCTTTGTTACTTAATGTTTTACCGGTTCTATGGCTACTTCCTATGTGAGAACAAATACACGACTAAAGAGTACGTACTGTGCTTCCTATATAGGTCCCCAACTTACAGCTAGGGCAAATAAATTTATATACAATGCACGAACTAAATGGCGTGGGAATACTGTCCTTCACTTTAAAGAAATTACCAATATTTTTGTTATTAATGAATATAAGTTTAAAAATTAATTTGACAATAAAATTTCCTAAAAATGAAAATTAAACGTTTTCGGACAAGGTCATTACAAGGCCTGATGTCTGGTAACAGGACATACCTGATTTCCTTTGGGACATTAAAAGAAGTCGAGGGGTTATAAAGCCTGAAGGGGAACTTCCTAATACAGCTTTCAACTGAAGATAAGGGTTAATCATTTTTTACAAAGTATTCTTTTAAAAAATCGAATTCAAAATGCATACTAAAATAAGTGGAAGACAAATTAAAACCTCTGAGTGGAGTGTTTTAATGGCGCCAATTTTGTATGTTATATCACAGAAACTAAAGAAATTTAAACCCTGCCCTGTGAAAGTTGGTTTTCTAAAAACACACGTTTGAATGCCGGAAGGGGTACGAGAGACATTAAAATCTAGAAATGGCAACATATTATTAGTCTCATGTTCTTGAGTGAAAGTAATATTAGGGTGTAAATTGTTTATAAAATCGAAAAACCTTTTTGAACAAGAACCAGAGGAAAAAAACCGCAAAGGTATCGTCAACGTATCTTTTGTAGAATAAGGGATGAAATTGAGGATGGCAATCACGGAAGAGTCTATCTTCAAAATTACACACGAAAATATTTGCAAAAATCGGACCGAGTGGGCTTTCAATTTGATGATAAACCACGCCATTGAAAGTGAAATAGTTGTCCTTGACAGCTAGATGCAATAACTGCGAAAATTGTGAAAAACTGAAACCATTAAAGAGGGCATTTCTATCCGGAAAAGCTTTAGTCAAAATATTTTCATGTGTAATTTTGAAGATAGGGGAAACAGGAGACAAAAATGATCCGTAAGAAAGGCTTTATCCAAAGGAAGTTACAAAAGGACTCTAGATCAAGTTCTGCCACTAACTCGGGAACAGATACGCAATTCGGACTTGCTATCGTCCAGTGTCAAACGCAGAGGTTCCCGTTTCGTGATTACTTTGCGCAGAGTTAAGTCACGAGACAACGGAATTTTCTGATTGGAGACGAACCTGGACTCCACGATAATGCACGCGTGGATGTCGAATTTGTGGAAAAAGTAAATTCTAATTAGCCCAAATCAAGCTGCATTTACCGTCTAGAACCAACTCCAAGCGACAGCAGAAGGGAGCTAATAAGCTCTTATCTGGGTCTTAAGAGCTTTCGCATGCATTAAACTTGGACATCATTATTTATTTTTAAAAATTTGTTCATCCATCAGAGGTACATGAAACAAGGTCTGCTGACCAAAAATCGCGTGCCTTCACTTATTCTGATTTATGATCTTACGACCTTCAAAACTTTAAAATAATTCCTGGAGCAACCATGGGAGGGGAACTTAGCATAGCATAGTAGAGAACAGCCCAGCCTAGCATAGCGTAATATTGTCTAGCATAGCATAGTCTAAGAAATAGCCTAGCCTAAACTTGCCAAGCATAGCATAGTATAACCTACCCTGTTTTAGCCCAGTATAGCCATGTCTAGCCAAACATAGGATAGCCTAGCTTAGTATAATCTAGATAGCCTAGTATAACTTAGCATAGTATAGCTACTTTATCCTACCTTAGCTTAGTAGACTCTTAGTATAGCTTAGTAGACCCTAGTTTAACTTAGCATATTATAGTTTAGCGCAGCCTAGGCTAAGCAGGTATGGTTTAGCATTGCATGCCAGAGCCTAGCCTAGAATAGGCTAGCCAATATATCCTTGCATGCGATAGCCTAGCCTAGCATAGTATAGCTTAACATAGATTAGCCTAGCATAGTTTAACCTAGCCTAGCATTAACTATCCTATACGAGTATAGCCTATGCTATCCTATTATACCCTAGTCAAGAATAGTTTAGTATTGTCTAGCCTAACATACTATATAATATCCTATCATAGCATTTTATAGCCTAAATTAGCATAGTATATCTTACCCTTGTACATTATATCTTATCATAGTATAGCTTAGCAGAGTATAGCCTATTCTAGGCTTGCCTAGCAAAGTATAGCATATTATAGACTAGTCTAGTCTAGCAGAGTATCGGCCGAATAGTTATGATGTTATTGCCGAAACAAAATAATTCCCGGGCCAACCTTGGAAGGACTTTAGCAATTAAATCATTCGAAAGAGAATGTAAAACAGCATAAGGGTTCCAAATTTCGTTAGAATCGGCCTAATAGTTATGATGTTATTACAAAAAAATGAAGCAAAACTGGGACTGACCGACCGACAACTGACATAGTGAGATGTAGAGTCACTCGCGACTAAAAATGCCTAACCCATTTGAAGTTGTAGTTTGGAATATACATGGAAAAGTTTAAATTTTCAAATCTGGGAAATCATCATCCCTAACTCTATAATTGTCCCAGGCAATGGCTTCGCCACTCCCCCTTCGCCACTCCCTCCTACAGGGGAAGCTTGCGCTCCACTAAGATTAAAATTTAAAATCTAAAAAAAAGCAGCTATGGTTAAATTTGTATAAATTTTTTGAACTTCGCTAATTATTATAATTTTAAAAAGGAACTCTCAACTAAATTCCCCCCCCCCCTTCAAAATATCACATTGCTAAAATATAGAGTTATATAAGATATTTAAAAATAAATTTTCTGAACTTCACCATTTGTAATTTTTTGGGATTTAAAAATTTCACAAAATTTTGATACTTATATTTATTTCTGAACTTCACCATTTTGTTTGTTTTTGGTATAAAAGAATTATTATAAATAACTTTGATAAAAAAAAACATGTTATAACCAAACTAAGATGAAATTATTATTTAAATACTCCAAAAAAATCCCCTTGTTAAATTATGGTGATGATGATGATGATGATAATGGGATTTTTGAAGATGGGTGAAAAATTAATGTTTTTTTTCCTTAGTGGACAAATGACTTGTTTTTTTATCAAAGTTATTTCCAATAATTCTTTTATAATATCAAAAAACAATAATTGTGAAGTTCAGAAATAAATATAAGTATCGAAATTTTGTGAAATTTTTAAAACCCAAAGAATTACAAATGGTGAAGTTCAGAAAATTTATTTTTATATATTTTCTTATCGTAGAATAGGCCCTCGACGATATACCATATATAACTATTCGTTAAGGGAATTTTCTATATTTCGAGTGCGTGGTAATCTGATTGAACGAGGTTAGTCCAAAAAGAGGGGGGGGGGGCGCCTGGAGAGGCTTATTTATCTTCAATATGCTTAAGAAGTGGAACTATCAACAACACACAAAAAAAATGTTTACACAAACGGGGAATGAAAAAGGGTCGTGGGAATACCTGACTAATCTGAGGATTAAGATTTGGAGAGATTTAAAAAGGTAAACAAACAAAAATAAAGGGGGAATGGTTCGCTAAACCATTTAAAGCACAGAGTTGCGTTGACGAAAGGTTAAATGATTAAAGGTAATGCTCAGCTTACGTAATTACAAAGTTGTTGTGCAGAGGAAGACGATGCGAAGGAATCTTCGGTCCAACTGGCGATTTCCAGCAGAAGGGTTCTTCGGGGGGTTTGTCCTTAACGAGGGGGTGAGGACTGTCTTCGAGGAGTGAGAGCTAAGTGGGTCTCGGAAGTACGAGCGATCTTTGTGACAGCAAATCGGAGATGTTCTAGAGGAACAATGGAGGTTATTGTTGAAACCAAGCGTTCTCTTGAAGAACGTTAAAAAGGGGTGAATTAAATTATCCTGACGTGATGTCTTGGGAACGAGAACCGTTTCTTGACGAACGGGCTTGAAGAACAATGGCTGTTATAACGTTGTTCTCTTTCTGAACAACAAGGGGGGGCGGTGAGAACCGTTTCTTGTCAAACGGGAAAGAACAATGGCTGTTCTAACGTTGTTCTCTTTTTGAAGAACAGGGGGGCCTTGTTGATTTGGCGTCTCGAAGGGCACGATTCTTGGCACTCTGGACAATAAGGGGTTTCTTGGCAGAGTTCCTTGGTGCACAAGGGAGACCGGATCGGCTTGATGCCTTGCGAAGATAATCTGGATCTGATTGTATTTCAGCCTGTACGCGAGCCATTTCAAGCTGATGGTGAAGCTCAGCTTGTCTTTTCCGTTCCTCTATTTCTTTCTCTTCTCCTTCTCTTTGCCTTTCTTCTCTTAACTTTTATCTTTCTGTTCGTTGCTCCTCTTGAACGTACTCAATCAATTCTCTTCCGGAAAGTCCCAATGATTCTCCTTGCGCTTTGAAGATTTCAAACTGAGTCATATTTGTATTTGGGGGGGGGGGGAGGGAATAGTCAACCAACTAAATTCCTTGCGACAAGAGTTATGCCTTCTAGAGAATTGGCCTACCTAAATATGGGCACTGACCTATTCGTGATTGGTTTCTCGAGCTAGATAACCAATGACTAAAATAACACACAAAAAAAATTTATTATAACAGTTCCTTGAGCTACTCCAGCTTCTTAAGTTTCAAAAGGGGATAGCAATCGTTAAAACAAAAGGGAACTACTATACTCTATTCTTATAACGAATACACTATGCTTCACTCCACTGAGACCAGTGTTTTCAAAGATATAGCGTTAAACCTTACACACTTGACACAAAATTTAAATAATATATATATATATATATATATATATATATATATATATATATATATATATATATATATATATATATATGTCGTAGAATAGGCTCTCGACGATATACCATATATAACTATTCGTTAAGGGAATTTTCTATATTTCGAGTGCGTGGTAATCTGATTGACCGAGGTTAGTCCAAAAGGGGGGGGGGCGCCTGGAGAGGCTTATTTATCTTCAATATGCTTAAGAAGTGGAACGGAGCGCAAGGATAAATAATATGGCTACCATTAATAAAATAGTTTTATTAATTAAACTATCAACAAGACACAAAAAAAATGTTTACACAAACGGGGAATGAAAAAGGGTCGTGGGAATACCTGACTAATCTGAGGATTAAGATTGGAGAGATTTAAAAAGGTAAACAAACAAAAATAAAGGGGGAATGGTTCGCTAAACCATTTAAAGCACAGGGTTGCGTTGACAGAAGGTTAAATGATTAAAGGTAATGCTCAGCTTACGTAATTACAAAGTTGTTGTGCAGAGGAAGACGATGCGAAGGAATCTTCGGTCCAACTGGCGATTTCCAGCAGAAGGGTTCTTCGGGGGGTTTGTCCTTAACGAGGGGGTGAGGACTGTCTTCGAGGAGTGAGAGCGAAGTGGGTCTCGGAAGTACGAGCGATCTTTGTGACAGCAAATCGGAGATGTTCTAGATGAACAATGGAGGTTATTGTTGAAACCAAGCGTTCTCTTGAAGAACGTTAAAAAGGGGGGAATCAAATTATTCTCACGTGATGTCTTGGGAACGAGAACCGTTTCTTGACGAACGGGCTTGAAGAACAATGGCTGTTCTAACGTTGTTCTCTTTCTGAAGAACAGGGGGGGGCTTGTTGACTTAGCGTCACAAAGGGCACGATTCTTGGCACTCAAGGGATATTGTCCTCTTCTGGACAATAAGGGGTTTCTCGGCAGAGTTCCTTGGTGCACAAGGGAGACCGGATCGGCTTGATGCCTCGCGAAGATAATTTGGATCTGCCTCAATTGGGAAAAGCTACGGTATAAACAGCCGGAGCCATCTCCTTGGCGGAGTGGATAATTGAGTGGGGGACTTCGGGGAATGTCCCGGTGGCGCTTGGGAAAATACCTTATCTGCCCATAAGCCTAATTCAATCTGGCGAGATCGACGTATGGAGGCGAAAGGGGGGAGTGAACCTTCTTGATTAAACATTGGCTATGATGGGAGATAACGCGCTTCTGCTTCCTCTCGCAGGCATGATGCACGTGGGTAAGCATGGTTAACATGTGATAGAGGCTGAATTAAAGCGGCCTCAGACCGTTCTATCACACTTCTATTCTTCTCTAACTCTATATTTTAGCAACGTCATATTTTGAATGGGGGGGAATTTAGTTTAGAGTTCCTTTTTAAAATTATTATAATTGGCGAAGTTTAGAAAATTTATAAAAAATTAACCATGGCTGCTGCTTTTTTTTCAGATTTTAAGTTTTAATCTTAGTAGCGAAGCACAAGCTCCGGCGAAGCCATTGCCTGGTATTTTTAATATCAACATATTAACGTTAAATATGAGATTTTCATGAAAAAAATGTGTTCATCCAAGAAAAACGGCTGCTATGTTGAAATGACTTAATTCCGGCATGTTCTTAAAGCTCGTCTGCAAAGCCTGCCTGTCTTTGCCCCGTTGATACTTGCCATTACTGCCATCCGAAACCCTTTTAAAGATTCGTGTTTTGCCTTTTTCATATATCCGTCTTATCATCCTTTCTCCAGTGCACATACTTTCGATAGTTAAGTTTCCTTATTTCTCTCATTTACTAAAATACTGGGTAGTCCTAAAGTCATTGTGTAATTCAACTGATCACCGAGCACGGGCTGAGGAATGCTTTCACGGGGTTGCGAAATCGGTTTGAATCTCTCACTAAGGATGGCGGTTATGTTGAAGATTGAGAATTACATTTTGACGAAAACTTGATGTAGTATTATTCTTATGTGTTGAGTTGTTTAATAATATTAAAAAACAACAACACAAGAACCTTAGGACCAACCTAACTAGTGTAGTCTCTAGAAACTCTTGATTTCGGTTGGTCCTGCGTCCTTTGACATTAGGCTGAGGTTCACGAGCCTAGCGATTACGGTGTTAACGCGATAGGGCCGTGTCTCTCGCACTCGTCATAGCCTCATTGAAGAGAGAGAGCCGTTTGCTACACAGGGTGGGGTGGGTGAGGTGGGGGTGAGAGAAAGTTTTCCGTCTCACCACCTTTTCCTCGTGAGAGTAATTATGCGCTGGAGAAATTTCCTCGGGGGACGGGGAAGTGGTGAGTCACTCTCCACCGCTCTTTTAAAGTGTGCACGTTTCTTGCGGGGTTTAGAATAGCGCATTTAAACCAGGCATGACAAGGACTAGGTCATTTTTAAGGTTGTCGTCTCATATCTTGTAATGCAGGCGGAGAAATTCGAGGTCGTTATTAATGAGGGAGGTTTAAACAGCGGTTTCATGATATTTAACTCGGGGGTCTGGGGAAGAAACCACCCTTCCACGTTGAAGGCGATTCTTGAAGCAACGAGTGAGATCATTCATTCAAGGGGTTCTTAATTTCGCTCCCAAACCCGATCGTTTCTTTGTGTTTATGCGTTCCACCTATCCGCTGATTTAGAGCAAGGTTGTATGGTTAAGGGATAATGTATGGAAGGCTACTAGTACTAGAGGCGCTAGATAACAGAGGCTACCCCCGTCCACAACAATGGTTGGTCTCATTATGTGGAAGAGTAGAGTAGGCGCTCCTAACTTCTTATCATGGTACTTGGGCACCAATTATATGTTCTTGAGGCAGCGAAATGAAATTGTGTCCTTGTTTTCAATGTTTCAAGATGATAAATACTGTAGTTTTTGGTAGTGGTAGCATGAGAGAATTTAGTCAGGTTTGGGTGGAGCTAATCTTGGCATCAACTAGGTGTTAATCCATCGTGTCTAAATGAATTGAGGAACATTTTCAACTTAATGGCACCAGACAGGTATTAGTCTGTGTCTACCACAACAATATATTGATCAAGTTAGTGTTACTTTCAGTTCTTTCATATAACCAAGACAGTTAAAAATAAAAACTGCCAACCACGCTTTTTTCTGTCGGCTGCTGGCAAAAAACATTTTGAGCTTCGTTTTGAAATGGCGGATTGTTCGTCTCGTCTGTTTGGAATTTTTAACGAGTTCAGTATTATCAGTTTTGTCAAGGTCCCGATATATCTGCCTATTTTTAACTTGTTCAATAATAAAAGTTAATTTGGTGTACACACTTGTTCAATAATAAAAGTTAATTTGGTGTACACACACAAGTCTGGAAAACCAAAAATTCCCTCGTGTTGGAGTAATTATTCGAAGCGCTTCATTTGTGTCGTCGACTCTTATAGAGCGTTCGAGTGTCCACTTGTATAAGCAAGAAAGGGCCATGGTTTGTAATAATACTATCATGGGCTTTCTCATTTTTTTTGTTATAGTTATTTTTATATGAATTATCATCAGAATAGTGACATATTTTGTTTCTTGCAGCCTTCGAACAGTTTGGTGACTGTGCACAACCTGCGGCAACTGGACGGGGGAATATTGGACCCTGACGATCGTCTCCACGACGTCGCTGACGATAGAGAACAAATAATCGCAATCTACGACGAGGCGACGAAGCCCCAACAGGGGGACGGGACTTCCGCCTCAGACGACAGCGAAAACCCTTCGCCCAACATTTTCAAGGTGAGGATGGCTTTCCACCGAATCATCCGCGGAAAAGATATCGATTCTTAAGTGAATCATACACATTGAGTGTGTTGATCTGATCAGCAGACAGTATTATTTGGCGGTATAGTAACTGTTCATCTGGTCAACAGATGGTAATATTTGACGGTATGGTGACTTGATCTGGCCAACAGACTGTATTTTTTCATGATATGGTGACTGTTGATCTGTTAAACAGACAGTATTATTTGACGATATAGTGACTGTATCGATCTGGTCAACATATCACTTCACTAACTCTATAATTTAAGGAGATTTTTTGGAATATTTGAATAATAATTTCATCTTATGTTTTTTTTAAGTTATTTCTAATAATAGTTTTATAATATCCAAAAACAAAATGGTGAAGTTCAGAAATAAATATAAGTATCGAAATTTTGTGAATTTTTGAAACCCAAAGAATTACAAATGGTGAAGTTCAGAAGATTTATTTTTATATTACTTCTTCTATAACTATATTTTAGCAACGTGATATTTTGAAAGGGGGGAAATTTAGTTGAGTTCCCTTTTAAAATTATTATAATTAGCGAAGTTCAGAAAATTTATAAAAATTTGACCATGGTTGCTTTTTTTTAGATTTTAAATTGTAATCTTAGTAACGAAGCGCAAGCTTCTCCCGTAGGGGGAAGTAGCGAAACCATTGCCTGGTTACATTATATGATGATATAATGATTGTGTTGATTTGTTAAACAGTCAGTATTATTTGATATATTGACTGTGTTGATCTGTTAAACAAGCAGTATTATTTGACTGTATGTTGACTATATATATATATATATATATATATATATATATATATATATATATATATATATATATATATATATATAGATATATATATATACAGCAGTGATCAATTATTATAGATTTCTTGAAAATTCGTAATTTCTCTGGCAAACTTGTTGAAATAAAAGAAGGCAACACGATTCGGTTTGCCTGCTGCGGCAACTGTTCGTCTCGTGCCTTAGTTCCAATTTAGACTTTGCAGGGTGAGGGTGTGTGAGCTATTCTCTTTTGCTGTTACTGACTCAATAATTCAACTAGTGTGTATTTTGCTTGCCTGTAGATAATAGTAAGTGTTTTTTTTTCTTGTAGTGTAATAGATAAAAAGAAAGTGAACAGCTTGAGTCCTAGGAAAATTGGACAGATCAAAGTTTTATTAAGTGATAGTACACAAAAACAGAAAGATATTGCGAAGAAATTAGGAGTCTCTCAAACAGTAAGCAATATAAAGGGAAAAAAACCCCAAAATAACGGTCTTAATTTGGATTCAGCAAGGGCTGGGAAATGTGGGCGCAAGAGAAACAAACACCAAGAACAGACAGGAAAATAAAATAAATGGTTATTAAGGACAAACGCAAATTTTGTAAGAAGATTTGCAAGCGAACAGTTACCAGATGACATTAGTCTTTCTCGAAAACATTAAATAGCAGGTTACTGGGCAGTGAATTAAGAGCCTACCGTCCAAGAAAGAAGCCTCGGCTTACCAAAACCATGATACAGGTACGTCAAGTCTGGGCTAATGCTCATGCTGATTGGACTTCTGAGCAATGGGAACATGAAATATACCAGTTATTTTCTTTATTAAGCACACAAAAACATACTCTACCTTCTGTAGTAGGTATATTCTGATTTACCTACTAGCTGCGCGTTCATGCTGAATGAAATAATTTCAAGTCATAATTTTCCTGGCTGCCACTAGCATCACATGTCGTTTCAGTACTGCTATAGTGTTTTGTATTGTTGCAGGTTGTGTTTACGGACCAGTCAACTATTGCAGTACTTGATGACTGTGTGCAGATAGTAAGGAGGCGGTTAGATGAGAAGTTTATGCCAGTGTGTCTTAAAAAGACTGTAAAACATTCACAGAAAATCATGGTGTGGGGAGCAATTTCTGTACATGGAAAAAGTCTCTTAAAGATTGTTGAAGGTATAATGAATCAGTGAAAGTATATTGTAGTACTGAAAAACCGTTTGGTACCTCAAATGAGGGAATGGTTCGGTGACAGATCATGCATATTTCAGCAAGACCCTGCTCCTTGTCATACGGCGCGATCAGTGAAAACATGGTGTGCACAAAATGGTATTGAACTGCTATCATGGCTTGGAAATTCCCCAGACATGAACCCTATTGAGAGTTTATGGTAGATTCTAAAAATTAAAATTATCGAAGTTCCCATAACAACCAAAGCATAGCTCATCGAACGTCTTATCTACGTTTGAAATCAAGCAATTATGCAGAACTTTAATCACAGACATGCCAGAGCGTGTTAAAGCGGCTAAAGGAGGTCAAACCAAGTATTAATCAATGTAAGAAAGGATATTTTTGCCATTTGTAAGAAAATTAAATTGATTACTGGTCAATAAAATGACTTTATATAACTTTTTCCCAGAAAATAGTTTGATCACTACTGTATATTTGGGATGGTAGTGTTATCGATAAAGTTAAAATTAACTTAAAGCTCGTCTGTATATTGTGAATGAGGGTGAGTTTGAGCAAAGTAATTAGTTTTGTTTGATCGGGGGGGGCGGTTACCGGTACAGTTATAAGGTTGCATACAGAGTAAAGCTGTTGGTGTGGGTGATGGCAGTAGCGAAATGGTTAAGTCTACTGGGAACCCAGCAAGCTGGTACCTCGTGTAGACGTTCTTCCTGGTGGAGCGGTACGCTATCCCGCCCCCAGTAACCCTGGCAGCCTCAAACTAGATCTAACCTAGCAGGGCTCTATTCCTCTGTGTCCCGCCAGTTTCGAACTAGATTTAGCATACTTGCGCTTTATTCCTTCTAGACATTTCTGTTATTACGCTTCTTTTCAGCACTTTTACTAGCCTCTTCTTACCTCTCGCATGCAGAGGGGGGGGGGGGTCCGTATAAAGTGTTAGACTGATCCCTGGAGGAGCGCCATTTCTTCCCGCCATTAATAACCCAAGGTGCTCTCAAACTAGACTGAGATTACCTGGGATTTCTTTCCCTCGAGACAGTTCCATTTTACCCCTTCCTTTTTCGCCATTTTCTTTGCAAGCCTCTTGGCCGGCGGCTGATTTCGCTGGCTAGTCGCCGACCGGTCTTCGTCCATTCACTGGCGATGTGGCGTCCCATTTAGACTCCTTTCACCTGATACCTGGAGGAGCTCTACCGCCTCGAGCGTTTTCAAGTGATCCTTGCGATGGCGGATCAAGGGGGTGTCCGCAAGGCGGCATATTACATCAGCGTCAGGCTCTAGCTTTCTTGGTAGGGGGCCCGAAGTTTTCCGACTAAAGTGCCGAATCCTGCCCATAGTGCTAAATTGGGTGATTTTCAGCCACTCAATGGCACCCCTATGTCACACTCTACCTAGAACTTGGTTAAAAGGGGCATTATATTCACGGGAATTGCTAAACAACTCCATTGAGGTCATTACCAAAGAGCTGGTTGACCACGGGCTAGGGTAGAACGAGAGCGAGAAAGAAGGGGTGGGTTTTTCGACCCCCTTACCCCGACATCTCTTCGTCACGTTAAACCCAGATAGGCTACTGAATCGGTGGGTTCTAGTTGGTAGCGCTACCGTGTGAAGGCATTGCTGCCAATTCCGTGTCGGCGCTTATCACTGCCACCGCTTCGGTCACAAATGAAACGTGCTGAAAAATGGGTCTACCCCAAATTTGACCTAAATTTTGAGACCGTGCACGATAAAGCTCTGGTGCAAGGACAAGTGTGTGAATTATGGCGGATCGCATCCCGTTTCCTCTCAACTTCGAGATTTGTATTTGTTAAAAAAGAAAGAGGCCGTGTCCTTCTCAGGCTGTTGACCGTGTTTCGTTTAGAGAGGCTGCGGAGGGAGTTCTATCGCGCTCTATTCAACCAAGCATCTCGAATTCCTCTCAAGTGGAAATACCGAACCTTCCGGTCATGGTAACGCGAGGCCTATGAGCGCGGTAACTCGCGCGCGCCCATTGGGAACCCTTCTGCCAGTTGTACTTCCCTCCGAGTTCCACCCTGCCCAGGCTAACGCCACTAAGGGGGGGGGGGGCGAGTCATATTCCAGCCAGTACCAGCACCCCCTCTACCCGGTCGTCTGACCGCTTTGAGGAATAAAATGCTGCGATGCTTCTCCAACGACTCGCTAGACTTGGGAGGAGGTAAATCCCTGGAACATGATAGTGACCCTCCCCCTCCTTGGTATTTACGTTGTCCCTCCTCAAAGCTGAACAGGGCGAATGGAGCCCGCCCCCCGCTAAAAAAAAAACACGCCAAAGTAACCGTTCAGCCGAATGACTCTAGGCAGGTGAAGGAAAAGGCTTGCGTGCCGAGCCGAATTTTCTCCGGTAACACCTCGAAGGAGTCAGCGTCATTGGGGCGTTCAGAGGCCACTAGCGCTTGGAGGTATGTCTTCGCGCTGTCTACAGGTATCTCTGTGAAAACTTCCTCAAAGGGGACCACGACAGCTCCTTCGAGATAGATCCGGATGGAAACTTCCTTGATAAGAATTGGCCTAGACTTGGAGCTAACTGAGAGGAGTTGCCGAGGCTTGTATCTGCCCTTTCCCGTTTGATGTCTGCCTTTAGGAGATATTTTGGGTGCGTCACGCCCCCCCCTCCCTTCCTTACACACCATCGCTAGTTATAACTCCGTAAGGGGCACGGAGAAGTTGTTTACCTGGCTGCCGTGCTGACGGAACTCAGCACCCCCATGGCCCCAGCTTCGCTTCCTCCCCGCCAACACCTCTCCTTTCCCTCAAAGCGTTTGGTTCGACAAGGTACATCTGCTCCCCTGGGTTCGGACCCGGGCTCGTAACTAGTCGCGGGGAGTCCTGATTTTTTTTGCGACTGGCCCTGGTTTGTCGTCGGTAATCACAACAGAATATTGGCAGATACCAATCCATCCCTTCCCGTCCCCAATTTTTGGGGGGCTGCAAAGAAAGGGTGGAATTCCGCAGAAGAGACCAGGTAAGGGATAACGACCCATCAGGATAGCTTCTGCACAGTCCGTATAGGTTATCCCCTATACCCGTGGCCAGTGGTGGACGCGATAACGAAAAACTGTATCACGATAACCGATAAATCGATAACGATAACCTTATCGGCGATAACCGATAATTCACTGGTCTGCGTTGTTTTCAAGGTCAAATATATAATACCTGATTTTGGTTCAGTTTTTTGCACTGAATCTGAAAATCATGCTCATTTTACCCAATCAGGTCAGGTTTTTGAAATATGAGCACATACCAAAAACTCCTATATTTCCAAATATTTGTTGTAAATAAAACATAATAGCAAATATTGGACCGATTTACTCACAGAAGGTTTACAGAATATTTATAATAGATGGCATGAATAGTACAATGCACAAAATAAGCTACTCGTGGAGGAATGTTCTCTTCAGTGACCTCCGATTGTGCCAAGCAGACACCACATCCCTCTTAAGGCACCAACAGTAGTCAGCCAGAAAGTTCACATCCCATTGGCCTTGATAGCGTTCCTCCATGACACGGATGTCTTGGTGAAAGCGCTCACCCTGTTCTTCACTGAAGTCTCCACAATTTTCTTGAAAATAGTCCAGATGGGACTGAAGAAAGTGCATTTTCACTGACATACGCACACCAAGTTTGCGGAAATCCTCCATTAAGTCATCAACCATCTTCTAGTACTGAAGACTTCTGTGATTACCAAGGAAGTTTGCAATGACTAACTTAAGGGACAGCCAGGTAGAGAGTTCAGTAGGATTTAATGAATCATCAAAACTAGTCTTTTATGAGTGTTCTTACGAGGGGCAGTCAATACGTTTTGCAATTCGGATATAAGGAAACGAGATATGAGGAAAAGTGTGTTATTATTTTTCAATATAACTACCCTCGACTTCAATGCACTTGCGCCACTTGTCCATGGGGCTTCGAATTCCCGACAACCAGAAATCCTCCGACTGCTGTTTAATCCACTCCTGGACGGCGAACTGGACATCTTCATTGTCCCCAAACCGGCGTCCACGCAGTGCAGCCTTGAGCTGGCGGAATAAAAAGTAGTCGCTAGGGGCCAGATCTGGACTGTAGGGGGGGAGGGGGGAGCTCCTCGAATCCGCAATCGCGCAGGGCAGCTTGTGCAACTCTGGCCTTATAGACTTTGACGACATTGAAGTCGATCATGGGGCGTGAGGTTTCTAGGGACCCAACGGGCGGAGACCTTGGTCATGGCTAAATTGTCGTGGATGATATTGATAACACTTCCATGTGATATTCCAAGTTCTCGCTCGATTTCTTCGACCTTCACCCGTCGATTTTTGAGGATCATCCTCTCCACACGGGCCACATTGTCCTCGTTGGTCACGTCTGACGGACGTCTTGGACGGGGGTCATCTTCAAGGGACTCATGACCATGGCGGAACACCCTATTCTAGCGAGCAATGATTGCATAGGAAGGGGCGGTGTCGGTGTACACTGCAACCATGCGTTAATGGATCTCTTGCATTCTTGCCTTCCTTGATAACAAATTTGATCACTGCGCGGTACTCAACCTTCTCCATTGTTGAAAAAATTGTGACTGGCGATCTGCAATCACCTACTGCAGCGTGCGGCTGCAGGTCCTGACTTGTCCTAACTTGTCCTAACACCTCCACAAACAGCCATCCCCCTTCCTCTGTTTTTCCCTACCGATTCGCAAAACCTATTGACCGCCCCCTCGTATCTGAGGACCTTCAAATATACCTGCCTTAAGCTTCTCCATGCTGATTCGTTTGAACTTGTGGTGGGGGAAGGCAAATCCTCCACCTTCCCAGTCCAGTGCTTTTACAAAGTTCTTCATTAGGCCGAGTTTGATGTGTAGAGGTGGAAGTAACACCTTGCTCGGTTCAACCAGAGGGTGGGACAGAACATTGTGTGACCCGGGTTCTAATCCTTGTCTTAATGGCCACTCTTGTCAACATAATGCTGGTCGTCACCCCGACTATCCCACAAACACAAAAAGCATGGATACTTTGTGTACCCACCTTGAAGTCCTAGGATGAGTCCCAACAACTTTAAGATCTCCACAAATCAACCATTTATGTTCCTAGTAATCGAGATCAGACAACAGACGTTCCATGCTGTTGTGGGATTCTTTCTTTTCAGCCGAGTGTCCAACAGGGATTGATGAAACCTTATTTCCGTTATTCAGAAGAACTGCCTTGAGACTTCTGTTAGACGAGTCAAATAAAAAGTCTCTTCCATGGCAACATACTTCATACCCCAGGAAGGAGGACACCACCAAAGGAGCTTTGACTCGTATGTTTCCCCAACTAGGCTGAACTGGGCGACCATGAGACCCCCGTCAAAGGTTTCGAGGCGGAGGAAGGAAAAGACTCCCATAGCGAGCCCAACCTTCCCCGATAAGTCCTCAATATTGTTACAATAGATCAGTGAAGACGCTTCATCGAACATAAAGAATTTTCTGAATTCGCTCTCGCGTTCTCGATACCAATAGAACGTTGTTCCTGGGGCAAGTAGATGTTTTTCTCGAAGACGAGAACCCAGCAGCTGAGCAGACTCCTTAGATAGGTTCAGGTCTCGTGTCAAGTCATTGAGTTCGGCTTGGGTCAATGGCACCGATCGGTCGTCCTCTTCTGGCTTGTATGCCTCACACTCACCTGTATCAGTCATGTCAGTAGATTCGGAATCAGAACTAGATTCCATGATGACATCCGGCTCAGGAACAGGAACATCTGGTCCATGGGGGATTGGCTTTATGGCAGAAGGAACATCAGGTATTGAACATGGTGATTGTTCTTGCGATTTATGCCTTTTAAATTTGTCATGCAGAAGTAGCAGTCGGTAACGTGATCTTTCCCTTCCCTCCACACCATTGGGACACCAAATGGCATACTCTTTCTTTTCCTATTCTTCCAATCCCGTAAGTTCTCCACACATGTTTTGCAGCAATATGGGGAGCAAATGCCTTATCCTGGTCCCCTAGTTTGACCCCAAAATAAGCGTAATAAGCCTTCTTCACAAAATCCGTGATTTTCGCTTGACGGTCTGGAAGAACCACGTGTCCGCAGATGAAACAAAATTTGTTAGGATGGTTCTTACACTTCCGATCTATCGTGCTGCACAACTAGACCTAAAAAGAGAAAGAATAACTAGTTATTTAAGGTAATCCATGACCAGCTGTGGCAAAAACAAATCCCATATACGCTCGGATGATAGCGCCATTTGGGTTTAATATGCTGTAATAAAAATCGATTGTATCTTAGAAACCAGACCTGACCAAAGAAAATGAATGGTATTTTTGAATTTAGCACGCAAAAAAGGATCCTAAATCATTTGGAAACCCTAGACCTTCGAAAAAAAGTTTTGAAACGCAGGCCAGTGTAATCGATAACTGGCGATAAATTTATCGCCCGGTAATGTAATAACTGATAAATCCAAAATTCCGATACTAGCGATAACGATATTGATATTTTAAATTTTAAAAAATCGGTAAATCCAAATCTTTATTTTTATCTTTATCTTAGAAAGAATTTAGAAAAAATATTAGAAAAAACTTCAAATTCAATGTTTATCCTGTCTCTTCACTAATGAAAAGTACTGTTTTAAGTAAAATAACTAAATTTGCACAGCCACAGTCTAGACCAGGTTCTGCAGCATTTTTCCCTTAGTAAACATGAGCATGTTGAAGTTTTCATGAGACAGGGAGCTCTTCTTAGCCCTGATGATGTCCTTGCCAAGGGAGAACAAGCGCCCCAAGGCGGCGCTGCTCATTGACCTCAAGAAGAGGTCAATGAGGACCTTCTCACTGTTGAAGGCTGGGTCTGCCAGACTGTCTGTCCCTTTGGCCTGCAGCCACACATTCACAATTTAAGCAGCCTTGGACTTGGTTGACCTGTGATGACCCCTAGTGTCATCCTCCTCATCACAAGCACTGGAAGATGTAGCTGTCGCCAACCATCTTCCTGTACTTCACCCACTTGCCAAGGAATGGCCAGGGTAACTGAGGCTCAGCCTCAGTGTCAGAGTCAATGGATTCCGCTGAGTTTCTTTGGCTTGATGCGGGCACAGTCTTGCGACGCCATCACTAATTCAATACTATAAAATAGCAAAGCACTGCACTGCACTACTAAATTACAATAAAAATAGGATCAGTTTAGAATAAGGGCGTAACTTCGTAAGTGTTCAAAACGTTAATAAACGGATATTAAAGAATAGCACCGAATAGTACATGCATTCATATACACGTGCACAAAAAAATAGAACGGAAGAAGCACGGGAACATAGAGAAAAAATCATCAAAGAACGCGTAAAACCTGTAGCACGCAGGAGTAACATCTCGTGACCTCTCGTCCGACAGCTGGTGAGAGACTAAAGCTGAGCGAACGTTTTGAGAAGACCAAGATCGGCCGCCCCGCACTCCGTTCAGTATACGTTCGGTTCCCAGCTCCGACCTACCTATTTCTGCATCCGAGGCACGCGTGGCTTGCCCCTGTGCTAAACTGGAACAAAAAACTGAAATTATTGATTATCGCTAGTTTGGAACCAAAAGTATCGGCGATACCGATAAATCAATAAAGCGGATAACCCGATATCGTTATCGCGATAATGCCCACCTATGACCGTGGCCCATATACCTAGAGCCCTTCACCCGCGCCTACACGCCGACTGTCTTGGATATCGTTATCGCGATAATGCCCACCTATGACCGTGGCCCATATACCTAGAGCCCTTCACCCGCGCCTACACGCCGACTGTCTTGTTTAGATCCGTCCCGTTGTCTGCGCCAACAGGCATCAGCAGTGGTTACTGGAAACCAGACTTCTGGTGCCTGTCTCGGGCTTCAGGTTCCTTCGCCGATGAAAACCAGATAAACGGAACGTTCACGGATGGAGTACACTCTGTTTTTGTCTTAACAATTTTTTTTCTTCTAAAATCACTTTCCCCAAACCTCAATGAGTACAACTACAAGTAAAGTGAAAAGCAGCGCATCCCCCTTTCGCTCCCCAATTCTCCCACGTGTACTCCCTAGGCCGTTAACTATTAATCTTGGTGCAGGGCTTCCTCTCTCACCACCCTCAACCGATAGAGGAGATTGAAATCTATCCCTATTGGAGCCACCCTCTGGTAGCTCCGCCTCTTTAAGGAGGTGCCCTTCCTGTGATCTCTCAGGCGGCCCATCTAAGTCTCTATATAACTGAGAAGGTGTTTCCTCAATAGATACGGGTTCGGGGGCTTCCCTTTATCCCCCTTGTGCAGCTTTGCCTTCGGTTAACTCTATTCTAGTGTTATGGCGCCTCTAGTTCTCTCACAAAAGGGTGGTCATGGGGGCGTCTTCGTGGAATCATAGAGCTGTCCCCAGGAAGGAGGACACCACCAAAGGAGCTTTGACTCGTATGTTTCCCCAACTAGGCTGAACTGGGCGACCATGAGACGCCCGTCAAAGGTTTCGAGGCGGAGGAAGGAAAAGACTCCCATAGCGAGCCCAAACTTCCCCGATAAGTCCTCAAAGGTGACAGCGCCTAAAACGCTTTCTACGGCCAATAGTGCTCGGAATACTGCTTCAGGGAAGCATACGGTTATTCCCGTGAGGGTCTTCACGTCCTTCTGTTTCCCGTTAGCTATTTCTTGTAGAGACGATGCTGGGCACATGCCCCCTACCCACCCTCACGGGGTATAGGGGTTTTGCGACCACACCACCACGGGATGGGGGCCTGGCAGGAGAATGCGTGATTTACACCCGGCGTCTAGTTAACTTTCTTCTATTTAATATAAATGCCTCCTTTCAGGCAGTAGCAGTGCAGCTTCAATTGGATGGGAGCTATACTGTTATCTCTGCGTCCGTCAGTTGACTTTGTAGAGGCCCTTTCTACTAATCCCAGTGGTCAGGTGTTTGCCAACATGATCGACGAGCTTGAAAGAAGTGTCCTAAATGTGGATGAATTTACGCATCACTGCCCGAGAACCGCTTCATTTTCTTGCCTCGATCTGTCCCCGTGCCCTCCGAATGCACAGCCTGATTTTAAGTGAGAGGTGGTCGATGACCTTGAAGGTAGTAACCACTTTTCCCGCTGCTGCCTGAAAAACCACCCAGGTGGTGCTTGGAACAGGTGCGGTGGTCCACATTTCAGGAAATGATTTATTTTTCCCAGTCTAGAAGTTTAGGTCGGTGGATGATGCCGTTGAGTTTTTCTCCGTCAATCTAATCGTCGTGGGCCTAACTACTATTTCTAAAACATCTGGTGGTTTTGCACGCCGTCCGCTTCCTTGGTGGTCAGCCAAGCGTGAGACAGCCCTCAGACAGAAGCGATATTCCTCCATGCGCTATAAGCGCCACCCCAAAGACTTCACTGTCGGCGAATTTCGTCAAGCTAGGGCTAGGTTTATGTATGTTTCGAAGCACGCCCGCTGCTCTTCCTGGCGGGCATACGTGTCTTCACTTAACGGGAAGACACCTCTATTAGAGGTGTGGAAGCAAGTTAAAAGGATTTGGAGCAATTACTTGTAGGAACCCCTGCCAGTTCTCCAGGAGAAGGGACCATAACCTCGGACCCCGCGTCAGTGGCAGAGTCTTTCGCGACCGCTTTCTCCCCTTCACAATCCGAGTTGCTGCTCCACCAGCATTTAATGCACATCGACTGGACTTTACCTCCAGAGGCGGAAAACTCATCGATGACAGGTTTACGTTGAGTGAGTTGGGCTTCTCTCTTGCTTTTTGCGCGGACAAAGCCCCTGTTCCAGAAGATGTCCCATATGCCATGTTTCGACACCAGGGGTAAGCTAGTCATGTAATTTCTATTAAATTTGTTCAAGAGGATCCCGGCAGAGGGTACCCTCACAGACTCCTGGCGAATGGCCACTGTGATAATTTTTCGCAAATTGAGTAGAGATCACGACCCCGTCTGGTTTTCGCGCAATTTTTCTAACCTCCTGCCTGTTCAAGTGGATGGAGAAATTGGTAAATGTTATATTAGCCTTTTTTTATGGACAACTGAGGCAACCTGTCTTGTGCACAGGGCGGCTTCCGTGGGTCCCATTCCACATCGGATGCTCTGCCCCGACTAGAAATTGCTGTCTGTGAGACCTTCCTTCGTACACAGTACTATGCGACGATGTTTTTCGATCTGGAGAAGGCCTATGATACCGCATGGCGATACGGTATCATTGAGACTCTCAGCACGAGGGTACGCCTCCCAATGTTTATATCTTAATTTTTGCGAGATCGTCGATTTCACGTAAGGGTGGGGGGAGCCCTCTCCGGCCCAATGGAGCAGGAAGAGGGTGTCTCGCAGAGAAGTGTCCTCAGCGTCGCACTCTTTTCCCTGAGCATAGACGGCATCACCTCGGTGCTGCTGGAAGATGTTCTCGTTACGCTCTACGTGGACGACCTTTTGATCTCTTTTGGCGCGCCCCAGATGCCAACTCTGGAGCTTCAACTCCAACAGGCATTGAACCGCGTCTCTCGCTATTCTGAAGTTCACATGCTTCGGTTTTCTTTGGCTAAAACTAAGGTGGTGCACTTCTGCCGCCATCCACGGCTCCACCCTGACCCAGACTTGTTACTAAATGGGGTTTGCCTGGAAGTGGTGGAGTCGCACCGTTTCCTTGGTCTTGTATTTGATCGATGCCTCCCCTAGTAGACTCATATTCGCAGCTCTAGGGTCTCTTGTACCCGCGCCATGGATATTCTTCGCTGTATGACGTTCAGGGCCTCGGGCGCTGATATTGCTACTGCCTTACTTTGTTTTATCGATCCTTTGTTCGTTCTAAGCTCGACTACAAATGCGAATTTCATGCATCTGCACCTGAGTGTGTATCGCAGAAGGTGGGCTCGATCCACCACACCGGCCTTCGCCTGGCGACCCGTGCCTTTCGCACGCCTACCCATTGAGAGCCTACTTGTCAATGCTGGGGAGATGTCTCTTGCTCTTCGCCGTGAATAGCTCATTATTCGCCTGTACGCGTGAACCTAGCGCCTCCTTCTTTAGCCAACAGCTCTCACTGCATCCGCAGCTGATCTCGACGGTGCCCATGTCGCCGAGAAACGCCTCTCATACCCTAAGCATTTTGTGTTTAGAGCTAGCAAACTGCGAGAGATCGGTGTAGCTTCAGGCAGGACGCTTCCCTGTAGGGTACCATCTGTGTCTATTTGTCGCCACGCCTCTGCTCCCAAAGCTTGAACCACGCTGGAATTATTGCGTTTGCTCTTTTCGGAGCACACTTCGCGGCTCGCTGGTCCTTGCGAATGTGCACGCATGGCTCCAGCTCCCAGGAGGTGGTCGCCTTCCACACCTTACTCCGCTGTTTGAAGTCATCGTGGCTCTACCAGCCCCTTTGTCTGCCATCATGACCGAGCTTGTTGCAATACACCGCGCGTTACGGGAGATAACGCGTGGTGTTCGGTTTGTATACCGGATGGTGATGTATAGCGACTCAACAATGAGCCCTGAGTGCTGTCAGGGCATTGAAATCTCCACACAATGATATCGCGAATCTGCGTGTGTGGAGATTCCACAATCTGGGCACCACGAGTTATCTCCCGTACCGAGCTAGGTTCCTGGACATTTGGGAATTGCGGTTAATGAGCCCTCTAAAGAGTCCCCTTGGGCTGGGCGACCAGACCAGCATTTCACTCTTCCTCACCGACTACATGGCAAGAATCAGAGCAGCACGGAGAGGCTGCATGGCAAAGAAGATGGGAACTTAAGGGACGCACCGCCATTTGATTGGGCGTTCGCCCGCATTTTATTGCTCCCGACTTCGTTCTCCACAAAATCTTTGGCCCATTCTTGTTGAATGGCCTTAGTTTCTCGTACTTGGACCCTCCCTGGACGCAGGAACGGGCTTCCTTCCGACTTTTTGGTTCTTTTTTTTGTTTCGACTTATTTTTATTTTAATGTAGCCAAGTATTAGGCTTGGAATTTATAAAAGCGACTTATGCCACTGTATGCAGTCGTCAGAGGGGCGATATAGGAAGAATATCTAGAGCCGGCGAATGTTTGAATTACATGTTTTGGCCCACATCTATTTCTTGGTGTGACATGGATAGTGAGCCTTTAAATTGTGAGCCGGTAAGAAGATGTGGTATAAAAATCCCTTGGAAGTTCCTAGCCTAGGGGGATACTAGGCTTGATATGGTAA